>JAWZYT010003265.1:307500-310000 GCA_034508575.1 Petrolisthes manimaculis
GACAGTGCTGAATATACGCAGATAGGCAGCTCAAATGGATATAGTTGTTGGTTTCACGCGAGTGATAGCCATGATATACTAGATTGCACAGCATTTCATAGGCTAGATAATTACGGAAAGATCGATGTTTTGAGGAAGAATGGCATCTGCTTTAACTGTCTTAGAGGATTTCACATGGCAAACCAGTGTAATTTGAAAAGGACTTGTGATGTTAAAGGGAACAACAATATGCGCTGTGGTAGACCCCATCATAATATATTACATCGGGCTCATGTAGAAGGCCTTATGCTTCATAGTACAGGCCATGTAAAGCAAAATCCACAAATAAAAGGGAAAACATTGTTAATGATTAGCAAAGTATTCAGTCAAGGACGACCTGTGACGACACTCTGGGATCCAGGATCCGATATAACTATCATAACTCACAGGCTTGCTTCAAAATTTGGCCTGAAAGGTAAAGATATAGATCTATCTATAACTAAAGTAGGCAACACAAATGAAAGATATTCTAGTAAAGAGTATATATTTCCCCTCACTGATAAGAAAGGTCATGATTGGTGCATCAAAGCAGTAGGAATGAATGAAATCTCCTCTAATACGGTCGGAGTGGACGTCTCGGAAATTGTAGGTTTGTTTGAAGATGAAGGTATATCGTACTGCGACATTGAAAGACCCATTGGAAGTATTGATTTACTTATAGGCGCGGACAACTGTGAATTGTTGCCTAACGTTGTGGGAGCTAAAGGGAATTTGCAGTTAATGAAGAATCAGTTCGGGTATTGTATCAGAGGTTCACACCCTCTTATTAAATCTCATGATACCAGTAGTAGCCATGTGGGCGTTAGAGTAAATCATCTAGCTAGTTTATCACATGTTAATGATATATTAGTAGAGCCCAAATCCAGCATCAAGACAGATCTTGATCATTTCTTTGATATAGATTATCTAGGAACCCACTGTACTCCCAAGTGTGGAGGTTGTAAATGTGGAAAATGTGCTATTGGAAATAACAACTATACAATTAAAGAAGAAAAGGAGTTAGCAATAATAAAGAAAGGATTGCATTATGATGAACAGACACAACAATGGATCGTCAAGTACCCTTGGATAAAAGATCCTTATCTTTTACCTAATAATGTTTCGGTAGCTATTGCCAGGATGAAATCCACAGAAAAAAGATTGATGAAACTAGGACCAAAGTACACTGAACCTTATCAAGATCAAATAGAGGACATGATCAGAAGAAATGTATGTAGAAAATTGTCAAAAGCAGAATTACAAGCTTACAATGGTCCAGATTACCTTCATCATGCAATAACAAGTTGGCCTATTAGCAGATCATTCTGTGATGATCCTCTGCCTGATAGAATAGGTATAACATTATCATGTAGCTTAACAAAAGAATATCCTAGACTAAGTCTGAACATTGTGAATATATGTAAATACAGTAGTTACAACAAGCTGATTAGAATAACGTCTAGATTATTCATGGTTTTTAAGGAAAAAACCTTTAAGGCAATATTTAGCAATCCAACTTCTGAAATGTTAAACAAAGCTGAAACATCCTGGATTAAGGAAGCCCAAATAGATATAGCTTCTGATTGGAACATAAGGTATCAAAGGTTAGGTCCCAGTATGAATGATGAAGGAATTATTGTAGTTGGAGTAATTTTTAACTGTTTAGTGTGTCGTGCAGTCTACATTGATTTAGCTGAAGGCTATAGTACAGAGGATTTCCTTACTACTTTCAGAAGGTTTGTAGCCTTAAGAGGTTTTCCTAGAATGATACATTCTGATGGAGGAAGTCAATTGGTTGCCGCTAGTAAGGAACTCAGACAAATAATGAGCACTTGGAATATGTCTGATATCATACAGTTCGGGTCAAATGAAGGTTTGTCTTGGTCTTTTAACAAGGCAGCGGATGCCCCTTGGCAAAATGGATGTAGTGAGGCCTTAATCAAAGTGATTAAAAGATCCATCATGATGTCTATTGGAGACAGTGTCTTAACATTTGGAGAATTACAAACTGTATTGTTTGAAGTGGCTAACCTGACTAATGAACGACCTATTGGTATTAAACCTGGAACAGATTTAGAACTTGGTAATTATCTATGCCCCAATGATCTCCTCCTCGGACGAGCAAGTGTAAAGGTTCCCAGTGGGGCATGGGATAACACTGGCAATTCCAAACATAGATTAGAATTCATTCAAAAGATTGTGACAAATTTTTGGAGAAGGTGGCAACGTGATTACTTCCCTACACTCATAGTCAGGCAAAAATGGCATGTATCAAAAAGAAATGTCAAGGTAGGAGATATTGTTTTGCTGCAGGAAAGTAATGCGGTAATAGGCAAATGGAAGTTAGCTCAAGTAGTATTAGTAATTCCAGGACACGATGACAAAGTCCGCAATGTGACATTACGGTACAAGATCCAGAAACCTGACAAGAAATATAATGGTGAACCTGATATGCTTGTAAATAGGTCGGTTCATCGATTGG
>JAWZYT010003265.1:315000-342036 GCA_034508575.1 Petrolisthes manimaculis
TAATTTGTTCTAGCACAGTGGTAGAGTCTGTGACTGCAATTCTGCAACCCAGTGTTCGATCCTTGCTTGGAACACGAGTCGGCTGTCTGAGGTCTTGCTGTTTACACAGCCATAGCCAAAGCACGAGTGACTCGTGTCTGACGTGGGTGGAGAGGTCTCTGGGCCACTCATCATCCTTGGAATGTGTGCTATAGTTGTGTTTCATACACACAGTGTGTGCTACACTCTGTCCCATTGACTGTCACTCATTGGATGACCTTTAACCTTTACTTGACATACTGTGTACGAATCCAAACACTCTAATATATGTACCAAAAGTATGACTGTCATACTGTTTATTTCTCGTCATAATCTTTCAACCCACTACGTTCAGTTCACAGCTTAAACTATAAATACACAGCTAAACACACACAGCTAAACACACACAGCTAAACACACACAGCTACAGTAAACACACACAGCTAAACACACACAGCTACAGTAAACACACACAGCTACAGTAAACACACACCTAAACACACACTGCTACAGTAAACACACACACCTAAACACACACAGCTAAACACAAACACGAATCCAGGTTATAGTCACACATTTAAGTTTTGTCTCTATTTATACTCTTAAAAAACTTGTATCTCTGTGTGAATTATTACTGTCTAGTCTACTGTAGTCTGGGACAGACATTATTTTCATTTATATAGATATTTTGTATATACAGATATTATTAAGATCTGGCCAGTACTACTGCATACAAATATATCCAGTATATACTGTGTGTGTGTGTGTGTGTGTGTGTGTGTGTGTGTGTACAAACAGTGCCACATCACACTATACCACAAGAGTTGATAAGTGATAATCAGGTGTTCTTATCTAAACCTACTTAGTCATCCTGTCAGCTGTAAGACAAAGAGAGTAAAGCATTGGTGATAATAGATACCAAGATACAGTTTATACCCTCTGATGTCAACAAGAGAATGGATGGATGGAAGAATGGTTGGATGGAAGAATGGAAGGAAGGAAGGATGGAAGGAAGGAATGAAGGATGGAAGGAAGGAAGGAAGGAAGGAAGGAAGGAAGGATGGAAGGAAGGAAAGAAAGAAGGATGGAAAGATGGAAGGACGGATGGAAGGGAGGAAGTAAGGAAGGAAGGATGGAAGGAAGGAAAGATCGATGGAAGGATGGAAGGAACGAAGGATGTAAGGATGGAAGAATGGAAGGAAGGAAGGATGGAAGGAAGGAAGGAAGAATGGAAGGAAGGAAGGATGGAAGGAAGGAAGGATGTAAGGATGGAAGGAACGAAGGAACGAAGGATGGAAGGAAGGAAGGATCGATGGAAGGATGGTTGGATGGAAGGATGGAAGGAAGGAAGGAAGGAAGGAAAGAAGAAAGGAAGGATGGAAGGAATGAATGAAGGAAGGAAGGAAGGAAAGAAGGAAGGACGGAAGGAAGGAAGGAAGGATGGAAGGAACGAAGGAAGGAAGGATGGAAGGAAGGATGGAAGGAAGGATGGAAGGAAGGAAGAATGGAAGGAAGGAAGGAAGGAAGGAAGGATGGAAGGAAGGAAGAAAGGAAGGATGGAAGGAATGAAGGAAGGATGGAAGAATGGAAGGAAGGACGGAAGGAAGGAAGGATGGAAGGAAGGAAGGATCGATGGAAGGATGGTTGAATGGAAGGATGGAAGGATGGAAGGAAGGAAGGAAGGATGGAAGGAAGGAAGGATCGATGGAAGGATGGATGAAAGGAATGAAGGATGGAAGGAAGGAAGGAAGGAAGGATGGAAAGATGGAAGGACGGAAGGAAGGAAGGAAGGAAAGAAATCCATAGTTGTAATTAGGTATAAGACTTTCCCTCTGACATTATTTTCCTTTATATATATTTTTTTGTATATACAGATAATATTATAATCTGGCCAGGTCTACTGCATACAAATCTCTCCATTAATTACTGTGTGTGTGTGTGTGTGTGTGTGTGTGTGTGTGTGTGTGTGTGTGTGTGGCAGGAGTCTGTGTGTACTATAGGAGTGTGTGTGTGTGTGTGTGTGTGTGTGTGTGTGTGGCAGGAGTCTGTGTGTACTATAGGAGTGTGTGTGTGTGTGTATGTGTGTGTGTGTGTCAGGAGTCTGTTTGTACTATAAGAGTGTGTGTGTGTGTGTGTGTGTATGTGTGTGGCAGGAGTCTATGTGTACTATAGGAGTGTGTGTGTGTGTGTGTGTGTGTGTGGCAGGAGTCTGTGTGTACTATAGGAGTGTGTGTGTGTGTGTGTGTGTGAGTGTGTGTGTGTGTGTGTGTGGCAGGAGTCTGTGTGTACTATAGGAGTGTGTGTGTGTGTGTGTGTGTGTGTTTGAGTGTGTGTGTGTGTGTTGCAGGAGTCTATGTGTACTATAGGAGTGTGTGTGTGTGTGTGTGTGTGTGTGTGTGACAGGCGTTTGTGTGTACTATAGGAGTGTGTGTGTGGTTAATTGTACAAAAGTGTGTGTGTGGGAGGTGGGGGGACTGTAAGAGTTTGTTATTGTGGTTGTAGGAAAATGTGTGTGTGTGTGTGTGTGTGTGTGTGTGTGTGTGTTAATATATCATGGAAGATATAAGTATTAACTAACTTGTTCTTTCATTACTGGGATGATTTATATGAAATTGTAAATTATTGTATTATTTGTATGTCAATGTAAATTGTTGTGTTTAATTTACTTTGTTGTCTTGTAAGCTAATTGTTAACTATATGATTAATTGAATTTAATGTTTGTGGTGATGCATTAATCTGCTATTAACCCTAGACACCATTAGCAGTCATTACACAGTATATATTACACCTCCTTCCATTCCTTCCCACAACACACTCTTCCCTCCATTACCACACTCTATGTAAATCATTACACAGTATATATTACACCTCCTTCCATTCCTTCCTACAACACACTCTTCCCTCCATTACCACACTCTATGTAAATCATTACACAGTATATATTACACCTCCTTCCATTCCTTCCCACAACACACTCTTCCCTCCATTACCACACTCTATGTAAATCATTACACAGTATATATTACACCTCATTCCATTCCTTCCCACAACACACTCTTCCCTCCATTACCACACTCTATGTAAATCATTACACAGTATATATTACACCTCCTTCCATTCCTTCCCACAACACACTCTTCCCTCCATTACCACACTCTATGTAAATCATTACACAGTATATATTACACCTCCTTCCATTCCTTCCCACAACACACTCTTCCCTCCATTACCACATTCTATGTAAATCATTACACAGTATATATTACACCTCATTCCATTCCTTCCCACAACACACTCTTCCCTCCATTACCACACTCTATGTAAATCATTACACAGTATATATTACACCTCCTTCCATTCCTTCCCACAACACACTCTTCCCTCCATTACCACACTCTATGTAAATCATTACACAGTATATATTACACCTCCTTCCATTCCTTCCCACAACACACTCTTCCCTCCATTACCACACTCTATGTAAATCATTACACAGTATATATTACACCTCCTTCCATTCCTTCCCACAACACACTCTTCCCTCCATTACCACACTCTATGTAAATCATTACACAGTATATATTACACCTCCTTCCATTCCTTCCCACAACACACTCTTCCCTCCATTACCACACTCTATGTAAATCATTACACAGTATATATTACACCTCCTTCCATTCCTTCCCACAACACACTCTTCCCTCCATTACCACACTCTATGTAAATCATTACACAGTATATATTACACCTCCTTCCATTCCTTCCCACAACACACTCTTCCCTCCATTACCACACTCTATGTAAATCATTACACAGTATATATTACACCTCATTCCATTCCTTCCCACAACACACTCTTCCCTCCATTACCACACTCTATGTAAATCATTACACAGTATATATTACACCTCCTTCCATTCCTTCCCACAACACACTCTTCCCTCCATTACCACACTCTATGTAAATCATTACACAGTATATATTACACCTCCTTCCATTCCTTCCCACAACACACTCTTCCCTCCATTACCACACTCTATGTAAATCATTACACAGTATATATTACACCTCCTTCCATTCCTTCCCACAACACACTCTTCCCTCCATTACCACACTCTATGTAAATCATTACACAGTATATATTACACCTCCTTCCATTCCTTCCCACAACACACTCTTCCCTCCATTACCACACTCTATGTAAATCATTACACAGTATATATTACACCTCCTTCCATTCCTTCCCACAACACACTCTTCCCTCCATTACCACACTCTATGTAAATCATTACACAGTATATATTACACCTCCTTCCATTCCTTCCCACAACACACTCTTCCCTCCATTACCACACTCTATGTAAATCATTACACAGTATATATTACACCTCCTTCCATTCCTTCCCACAACACACTCTTCCCTCCATTACCACACTCTATGTAAATCATTACACAGTATATATTACACCTCCTTTCATTCCTTCCCACAACACACTCTTCCCTCCATTACCACACTCTATGTAAATCATTACACAGTATATATTACACCTCCTTCCATTCCTTCCCACAACACACTCTTCCCTCCATTACCACACTCTATGTAAATCATTACACAGTATATATTACACCTCCTTCCATTCCTTCCCACAACACACTCTTCCCTCCATTACCACACTCTATGTAAATCATTACACAGTATATATTACACCTCCTTCCATTCCTTCCCACAACACACTCTTCCCTCCATTACCACACTCTATGTAAATCATTACACAGTATATATTACACCTCCTTCCATTCCTTCCCACAACACACTCTTCCCTCCATTACCACACTCTATGTAAATCATTACACAGTATATATTACACCTCCTTCCATTCCTTCCCACAACACACTCTTCCCTCCATTACCACACTCTATGTAAATCATTACACAGTATATATTACACCTCCTTCCATTCCTTCCCACAACACACTCTTCCCTCCATTACCACACTCTATGTAAATCATTACACAGTATATATTACACCTCCTTCCATTCCTTCCCACAACACACTCTTCCCTCCATTACCACACTCTATGTAAATCATTACACAGTATATATTACACCTCCTTCCATTCCTTCCCACAACACACTCTTCCCTCCATTACCACACTCTATGTAAATCATTACACAGTATATATTACACCTCCTTCCATTCCTTCCCACAACACACTCTTCCCTCCATTACCACACTCTATGTAAATCATTACACAGTATATATTACACCTCCTTCCATTCCTTCCCACAACACACTCTTCCCTCCATTACCACACTCTATGTAAATCATTGCACAGTATATATTACACCTCCTTCCATTCCTTTCCACAACACACTCTTCCCTCCATTACCACACTCTATGTAAATCATTACACAGTATATATTACACCTCCTTCCATTCCTTCCCACAACACACTCTTCCCTCCATTACCACACTCTATGTAAATCATTACACAGTATATATTACACCTCCTTCCATTCCTTCCCACAACACACTCTTCCCTCCATTACCACACTCTATGTAAATCATTACACAGTATATATTACACCTCCTTCCATTCCTTCCCACAACACACTCTTCCCTCCATTACCACACTCTATGTAAATCATTACACAGTATATATTACACCTCCTTCCATTCCTTCCCACAACACACTCTTCCCTCCATTACCACACTCTATGTAAATCATTACACAGTATATATTACACCTCCTTCCATTCCTTCCCACAACACACTCTTCCCTCCATTACCACACTCTATGTAAATCATTACACAGTATATATTACACCTCCTTCCATTCCTTCCCACAACACACTCTTCCCTCCATTACCACACTCTATGTAAATCATTACACAGTATATATTACACCTCCTTCCATTCCTTCCCACAACATACTCTTTCCTCCATTACCACACTCTATGTAAATCATTACACAGTATATATTACACCTCCTTCCATTCCTTCCCACAACACACTCTTCCCTCCATTACCACACTCTATGTAAATCATTACACAGTATATATTACACCTCCTTCCATTCCTTCCCACAACACACTCTTCCATCCATTACCACACTCTATGTAAATAATTACACAGTATATATTACACCTCCTTCCATTCCTTCCCACAACACACTCTTTCCTCCATTACCACACTCTATGTAAATCATTACACAGTATATATTACACCTCCTTCCATTCCTTCCCACAACACACTCTTCCCTCCATTACCACATTCTATGTAAATCATTACACAGTATATATTACACCTCCTTCCATTCCTTCCCACAACACACTCTTCCCTCCATTACCACACTCTATGTAAATCATTACACAGTATATATTACACCTCCTTCCATTCCTTCCCACAACACACTCTTCCCTCCATTACCACACTCTATGTAAATCATTACACAGTATATATTACACCTCCTTCCATTCCTTCCCACAACACACTCTTCCATCCATTCCAACACTCTTCCTCCACCCTCCATCCTTTCATATGAGTTTCAGACATCCTACACACATCTATTTTACTCTATTTAATACTCTACACATTCTCTTTCCTTTTCACTTCATTCAACATTCCATTCATATTAATCACTACTACTCTCAAGCATTCTTTCCCGTTTTTTAAATACCAAATTATAATAAAAAACAGAAAAAGAACAAAATTACACACTGTACACTTATAAAAAATAATCATAATTATAATTTAAAAACAATCTCGTCACTAAAACTCTTAAACTCGTCTGTGTGTGAAGGTATTGTGTCCCACACCTTCTCCCCCTTCACCTTAACCTTCATCCTCTATAAGATATAATACTGATAAGAACAGGGAGGTGTTCCCCAAGGTCACCACTTGAGGGTGAGACTTACCTACCCTTCCTGTGGAGGGTGTAGGTCACAGAGGTCACCACGTGGAGGAGGGGATGGTGAGACTTACCTACCCTTCCTGTGGAGGGTGTATAGGTCACAGAGGTCACCACGTGGAGGAGGGGATGGTGAGACTTACCTACCCTTCCTGTGGAGGATGTAGGTCACAGAAGTGCTTTATATAACAATGTCCTAATTCTTAATGGTAGCCAGTATACAGTGGCTGCACCTTATACCTCATTGGTTACTATACTACCACTGTGTAAAACTAACAATATAACCTATAGCTACACCTTATACCTCATTGGTTACTATACTACCACTGTGTAAAACTAACAATATAACCTATAGCTACACCTTATACCTCATTGGTTACCATACTACCACTGTGTAAAACTAACAATATAACCTATAGCTACACCTTATACCTCATTGGTTACTATACTACCACTGTGTAAAACTAACAATATAACCTATAGCTACACCTTATACCTCATTGGTTACTATACTACCACTGTGTAAAACTAACAATATAACCTATAGCTACACCTTATACCTCATTGGTTACCATACTACCACTGTGTAAAACTAACAATATAACCTATAGCTACACCTTATACCTCATTGGTTACTATACTACCACTGTGTAAAACTAACAATATAACCTATAGCTACACCTTATACCTCATTGATTACTATACTACCACTGTGTAAAACTAACAATATAACCTATAGCTACACCTTATACCTCATTGGTTACTATACTACCACTGTGTAAAACTAACAATATAACCTATAGCTACACCTTATACCTCATTGGTTACTATACTACCACTGTGTAAAACTAACAATATAACCTATAGCTACACCTTATACCTCATTGGTTACCATACTACCACTGTGTAAAACTAACAATATAACCTATAGCTGCACCTTATACCTCATTGGTTACCATACTACCACTGTGTAAAACTAACAATATAACCTATAGCTACACCTTATACCTCATTGGTTACTATACTACCACTGTGTAAAACTAACAATATAACCTATAGCTACACCTTATACCTCATTAGTAACACTAACAATATAACCTAACCTAACCTAACCTTTTCTATCAGAGGTAAATGGTGCTGGAGCCTCACCATCCATAGAAATAAAGACAAATGGGATATTGATGATGATCATAGTGTTTTATATTGGATGTTAATATTTCATTGACAATCGTACAGTACAAGTAAAGGTTTTATGCACGTTGTTGTGAACCTATATTTTGGCAAACTATTGTACATTGTGTGTGTGTGTGTGTGTGTGTGTGTGTGTGTATTGATATTGACCTAGGCCTTCGTAATGGACATGAAGCATATGTCAAGTGGTGAAACATTTGAGAGAGAGAGAGTACTGTATCTGTACTGTATCACCATCACCTTGTCTCTCTCTCTCTCTCTCTCTCTCTCTCTCTCTCTCTCTCAGGAGTTAAATGCACATTAAATTAGAGGGAAGTACAGTGTTGATGGTCAGTCTGGAAGTTGAAACACACACACACACACACACACACACACACACACACACAGTATATAATGGTTGTGTGGAGTTTCATCCAACTACAGACTGACAGTTTATCAGGGAACACTAATCGTTGTACTACATGGTGGTGGTGGTGGTAATACACAATACACTGTGAGGTAACTCCCTGGGGAGATGTATCACCCCAACATTGGAGTTGGGGGGCCAGGGTATACTTTGTCCCCCTCCCCCTCAATAATGAAACGTATTGCATTAATGATTTGCAATATAATAATAATAATAATAGTAATAATAATAATAATAATAATAAACGGTTTATTGAACATAGTGCAGCCCTGAGGCTGAAAATATACATACATAAATAATAAATTGATATCACCCCATCTGTATGCCTACCTGCCTCACCTTAGCTGCCTGCCTATCTCTCCCTACTTGCCTGTCTCTCCCTACTTGCCTGTCTCACCTTAACAGCTTGCCTACTTCACCCTGCCTACCTGCCTCACCTTAGCTGCCTGCCTATCTCTCCCTACTTGCCTGTCTCTCCCTACTTGCCTGTCTCACCTTAACAGCTTGCCTACTTCACCCTGCCTACCTGCCTCACCTTAGCTGCCTGCCTATCTCTCCCTACTTGCCTGTCTCTCCCTACTTGCCTGCCTCACCTTAACAGCTTGCCTACTTCACCCTACCAGCTTGCCTCACCTTCACTGCCTGCCTGCCTACCTGCCTCTCCCTACCAGCCTGTCTCTGTCACCCTACCTACCTCCTCACCTTACCTGCCTGCCTGTCTACCTCCTTCACCCTACCTGCCTGTCTGCCTCTTCACTATACCTAGCTGTCTCACCCGAGGCCTTGGAGGCGACCTGGCGATGACCATATATATATATATATATATATATATATATCAGTTATTTACAGGGTTAACGTTTGTGTTTACAAACATTTTTAGTTGTGTGTTTTGTAATGTAGAGGTGTGTGTGTGTATGTGTGTGTGTGTGTGTGTGTGTGTGTGTGTGTGTTTTGTAATGTAGAGGTGTGTGTGTGTATGTGTGTGTACATTGTAAGGTAGAGGTGTGTGTGTGTGTGTGTGTACCTTGTAATGTAAGGGTGTGTGTGTGTGTGTGTGTGTGTGTGTTGTAATGTCGAGGAATGTGTGTGTTGATTAGATAGCGAGAGAGATAGTCTGTGTGTGTCTGTGTGTGTGTGTGTGTGTGTGTGTATGTGTGTGTGTGTGTGTGTGTTATAAGGCATTCATTGATTAAGGAGGAATGTGTATGTTTGTCTGTTTGTCTGTTTGTGTGTGTGTGTGTTAGTCTGTTTGTGTGAGGCACTCAATGAGAGGGAGAGAGAGATGATAAAGATAACACTGTAATAAGAATATTATTAATAATAATAATAATAATAATAATAATAATAATAATAATAATAATAATAATAATAATAATAATAATAATAATAATAATAATAATAATAATAATAATATTAATAATAATAATAATAATGATAATAATAATAATAATAATATGTATACTATTGTCAGATCAAATGTGTGGTAACAATTATATGTACAGTATTGCCAGAATAAAAGTATTATATCATATCCTGAAGCATTGTACTAAAAATAGTTCAGTTAGTTAGTCAGTTAGTTAGTCAGTCAGTTAGTCAGTCAATCTTTTAGAGGGTGTGTTCTGGTGTAAGAAAGACTTACTTACTTCCAAACATATGAGTCGATAGGGTAGGGTGGCTGGCGACTGGTTTGTCTTTATAGTGTCTTTGTTGTCTCTTCGGAGTTTGATTTTAATTATTAGGCTTTCTATAACTATTATGGTTTGAGAAGATACAACAAGGTTAAAGTAGTTTACTCACTTTTTATTTATAACACGAGTTAGTATACAGAGTCACAATATGTAGCTTGCACGGGTTTAAGCTAGGCTAGGAAGCTAACTTTAAAGAGAGATAACACGCTAGAGTAACCTGTGATCGGGTCGGTTATCTGTAGCTAACTGAGAGTTATAGGAGCGCAACTAGGGCGCTTCCCTTGTGTTTGATATGAACTGTGTCGTCACTTTATGCTAGCGTGTTAGTGGTTCCCAAGCGTAGGTCAGCAGTATTGGAGCATCATGTGACGGGTGTAAGTCTGAGAGTCTAAGTGACTCATATAAGTAAGTATAAAGTAAGTTATTATAAGTAGCCCTCTAATGAAGGTGAAACCGGAACAATGCTCGGCCACTACCATCCTTCGCCCTCGAAGGAACATTTATAATAATTTACATGTTGTTATATAAGGGGATTATTATCTTCTGGCATATCTTTCCAGGTTGATTATTAATATTTTCCCTATTAAACTTAAGATTTAAATATATAGATATTATTATTATTGGAATACATGCAGTCTGTAGATGTACTTTATTATTTCTACAGATAATAATTAATATTACATGTCCAATATACAGTATGGGTAATACATCCTATCTAAATGTGTAGTGGTGTGTAATTAGCCTATACATTTGTATCCTCATTACCTTGTGACACTTGTCTTTGCCGTTCGTGAGCTAATAATTGTTGGTACCAAGTGTACACCTTCCGTATACACCAGCTAAATACAATAGTACAACAATTAACATTAGTGCAGGTATGATGTGTAGAGGTAATACAACTTCTCTTAAGAGATGTAAAGGTAACAATTATTTAACTTTGAGGTAAACTCTGAGTCTATTAAAAATTGAAGGATCTTTATGTTATCTAAAAAAAAATTATGTTATCTATAGAGATGTTTTCTACAAGGTTAACTCTGACATTAACTCTGTAGAAAGTGTGGACACAAAAAAGCTTTATGGTGATGAGTAGGTAAGTTAAGAAAAATGTTCATTTCTAATCTCACAATGACCCTGAGCCATATAATAACCATCCACCCAAACGTGTTGGACTTACCATTGCTAAATAATATCACACTTATTCTCTGTTTGTGTAGTAGTAGTGGTTAGTACTGAAGTGCTCATGGTAGGAAATATTACTGACAGTTTTGAAAGTACAGTAAGATGTGGGAAGAGTTGAGTCTGGCATTATGAATGAAAGGTCACACTGTGCCTGGTTTGCTAAATTCCAAGTAAACATATAACCAGGACATACAGTACATGCAAGTGTAAGTATGATGTGCGACAGTCATCCAATGAATGTTTGTCCAAAGTGTCTATGGCAGTATAATCTGCAGATGAGACTATGTATGACTTGTCTACAACCAGCAGGGTATTAATTACTCTTAATTGGAAATGGTCGTAATTCCCAAATATTAATTGACGTTTTTGACTTATAAGGAATATTTAAGACTTTTCCTCTATGTTCAACCAAAGTACCTGGCCAGAGTACTTGGGCTGTAACTTCTTTTTGTTGGGCAAGTGAAACAAGTGCTACACCCAGCAAAAACTGTAATAGAATCTTGTCTCAGTTAGAATGAGTCCAATGATAGAGTAGTAATATTCCACGTCAGATAGGGTAAATATAGAGTTAAGCTTTTAAGTTTTTATAGCTATTTCCACTGCTGCCTGCGACTGCCATAGAAGTAACAACTTCGAGTTTACTCTACCCAATCCAGTATCTACCAAGTCACTTATGACTACTTCGTTTAAATAATTAAGTTTCTTAACAGCTATGTCAATGGCTGCTATGTACTCACTAATTAATTGGATGAGTTCAATGTTAGGTATTATTCCAATTAATTCGTTTAGCACAGAAGATAGTTGGTTAGTTAGTTCGTTCAATTATTTCATGGGTTTGTGTCGTAGGTGTTGCCGAGCTTCTTAAGTTCGAATGACAATTCTTTTCTGTTGCCCTAGGGCAGTAATTACCTCCCCTAGTTTCTTACCTAAGACAATGACATCATCGGCCATTGCTGTCCCAACAACCGGTTACTCAACAAACCCATAAAATTAAAAAAAAGGCCACGTCTCTGACGACGAGCATGAGCAGTTTCTATATGTCTGTGTAAGTCTGATACATGTTGTCCAAGGTCTAAAATTATCTTTGGCATTTCTAGCAATCCGTGAACTTCCAGTTGTACAGTAACTAAATCTTCCACTATCAAGACTTTTACTCTATATTCAACCAAAGCACCTGAAGCGCACCTGGCTTCAGTACTTGGGCTGTAACTGCTGTTTGTTCGGCAAGTGTAACACGCGCTATACCTAGCAAAAACAGTAATAGAATCTTGTTTCCCATTTGAAATAAATGTCATTATTTAGTTTATGTTGCAGACCTTAGTTTTTGTCTGTGTGTGTGTTTGAAGACAGATATGTGGGAGTGGAGGTTAGTATTTCTTGTGCTTGTGCTGTTTATATTTTAGATGGTTCATTTAAGTTTATCTGTTTACTCCTATCTACATGCATTATTTCTACCTTCCCCGTTTTTATACATTTTATTTTTATTTTATTTCTATTTCTATGGTGATGTCAATTATTTCATACGGACCAACAAACTTTGGAGTTAATTTTGATACTCTTTCTGGGGATTTTATCATGACATTTTCCCCTACAGCAATATCTATCTAAATTCACAGCTTGAGTATGTTGTTTGATCAACATCTCCTGCCTACTACCGTTTAGGTGATTCCTGACTTCCTTATGGATGTTATTAAACACTTGTAGTCATCCATATTATATGCTGGAGGAAAATTTCCAGTAATGATTTAATATGGAAGTCGTTTGTCTGTTAGATAGAATCTGTTGAGGGGACTTGCCCACTGATGAGTTTATGGAACCTTTAATGGAGGCAGCTGTAAAGAATTCCAGTCTTCCCATGATCCGTGCATAGGATTAGCCATTTGTCGCAAAACTTCAAGTATCTTGCGATTGCTTGCTGGATGATATGCTGTTATAAAAGTTTGCTTTATATGATATTGATCACATATGTTGTGTAACAATTATTAGTAAATTCTTTACCATTGTCGGTTAGTATCACCCTAGGTGTGGTGTACTGACAAATTAAATTTGTTACCTTCGTTAAATTCGCTTGTGTGGTAAGCTTAGTATATTTATACCAGTTACATCCCATGTCTTTCAGGTATTGGGTAATTTAAAATTGGAGCTGGGCCCATTGTATTACCTTTATGAGCATGACATTATTCACCATTCTTAATATGTTTCTGATTTGTGGATGATTATGCATTAGTGTTAGTACAGTCTTAATTAGTGTATCAGGGACTACTACTTGTGAAGAAATGTTAGTCTGTTTCTCAAGTTTCCTGAACAAAGTGTCATCTATTACCTCAAACTGTGTTAGTGGAATGGGTAACTCCGGTAGGTTAGTTTCTTCGTCCCCTGGAACCAAAGCATAAATGACCCTTGCCCAAAATTTATCTTTCTTTTGTTCAGTTCTAACAAGTTCCACATTGAAGTCTACATCACTGTTAGTGGGAATGACAGCAGCAGCTGATATATTACGAGATAAGTTATCTACAACTTTATTAAAACGCCCCGGAGGATATTTAATTATAGGCTGAAACTCTGAGATACCATCTGGCTAACTGACCTGTCAAATTTTTTTTTTTTTCTTTTACCATGAATACGGTGATAGGATACCCTAGAATTATTTCCCTGAAGGTCTTTAAGGCCCAAACCACCGCTATAGCTTCCAAATTCGAGAGGCTATATTTCTTCTCTGTATCCTTCACCACCCGACTGGGATATACACAAGCCCTGCAACATCCTTCTTTGGTATGCTGCATAAGGACAGGGCGTAAACCATCGTTTGATGCTTCAGTACAGAGAGAAAACGGAAGGTTCTGGGTAACTTAAGATAGGAGTAGAATGTAAGCTAAGTTTAACTGATCAAAGCTATCCTACTCTGTTTGAGACCACTTAATTCGATATCTTTCTTCAGGAGTCTTATTAGTGGGTTGGCTATTTTAGCAAAATTCATTATGAATGACTTGTTATATGAACCTAATCCAAGGAAACTCCTTATTTACTTTACTGTAGTAGGTTGAGAAAATTCCTTTACTGCTTTAATCTTGGAATCCAAAGTGTGAATTCCTTTACTATTTACTTTATGACCCAAAAAACTCTATTTCAGCCTTAACTTTTAATCCAACATCCTGCAGTCGCTGAAAAACTCTATCCAGTTCTGAAGGTGTGAATTTACATCAGGCTGACAATAATTAAGTCATCTGGGTATGCAGGTTTGGATTGGTCATTTAATTCTACTTGCCAATATCCACTAAGTCAAGACTAGTAAAGACTCGGTTATTTTCCCCAATCTCCCTGAGGATATCTTTAATTAAGCACAGGTAATGGGCACCTATCCTTGACAGTTTTACTTTACTCGGTTATTACTTGCCTTTGTAATTGTTTGTATTTCTCTTTTTTTTCTTTTCTTTTTTCAATACCATTTCGTATCCCACCGCTGCCACCAAATGTTCTGGTGTAAGAAAGACTTACTTACTTCCAAACATATGAGTCGATAGGGTAGGGTGGCTGGCGACTGGTTTGTCTTTATAGTGTCTTTGTTGTCTCTTCGGAGTTTGATTTTAATTATTAGGCTTTCTATAACTATTATGGTTTGAGAAGATACAACAAGGTTAAAGTAGTTTACTCACTTTTTATTTATAACACGAGTTAGTATACAGAGTCACAATATGTAGCTTGCACGGGTTTAAGCTAGGCTAGGAAGCTAACTTTAAAGAGAGATAACACGCTAGAGTAACCTGTGATCGGGTCGGTTATCTGTAGCTAACTGAGAGTTATAGGAGCGCAACTAGGGCGCTTCCCTTGTGTTTGATATGAACTGTGTCGTCACTTTATGCTAGCGTGTTAGTGGTTCCCAAGCGTAGGTCAGCAGTATTGGAGCATCATGTGACGGGTGTAAGTCTGAGAGTCTAAGTGACTCATATAAGTAAGTATAAAGTAAGTTATTATAAGTAGCCCTCTAATGAAGGTGAAACCGGAACAGGTGCATTAGTTAGTCAGTCAGTCAGTCAGTCAGTTAGTCAATCCATCTTTTAGAGGGTGCATTAGTTAGTCAGTCAGTTAGTCAGTCACTCAGTCAGTTAATTAGTCAGTCAGTCAGGCAATTTATTATTCAGTTAGTCAGTCAGTCAATTAGTAATTCAGTCAGTCAATTATTTATTCAGTCTGTCAGTCAATCAGTCAGTCAATAGTCAGTCAGTCAATTATTCAGTCAGTCAATTATTTATTCAGTCTGTCAGTCAATCAGTCAGTCAGTCAATAGTCAGTCAGTCAATAGTCAGTCAGTCAATAGTCAGTCAGTCAATAGTCAGTCAGTCAATAGTCAGTCGGTCAATTATTCAGTCAGTCAGTCAATCTTTTAGAGGGTGCAATAGCCAGTCAGTCAATCAATCAGTCAGTCAATCAGTCAGTCAGTCAATCAGTCAGTCAATTATTGAGTCAGTCAGTCAATCTTTTAGTGATTGTACACTTGTATTCATGAGAGAGAGAGAGAGAGAGAGAGAGAGAGAGAGAGAGAGAGAGAGAGAGAGAGAGAGAGAGAGAGAGAGAGATGATGGGGGACAGTTTGCATATGAGAGAGAGAGAGAGAGAGAGAGAGAGAGAGAGAGAGGATGGGGGACAGTTTACATATGAGAGAGAGAAAAGTCAAGATTCTTTATCTGATAATGACTACAATGTGTTATCATCACACCCATAACCCCCCCAAGCCTGTCCCCTTACTACCACACCCCTCAAACCACCCCCAAGCCTGTCCCCTACTACCGCACCCCTCAAACCACCCCCAAGCCTGTCCCCTATTTCAGCACACCCATAACCCCCCCAAACCTGTCCCCCTACTACTGCACCCCTCAACCCCCCCCAAGCCTGTCCCCTATTTCGGCACACCCATAACCCCCCCAAGCCTGTCCCCTATTCCCGCACCCCTCAAACCACCCCCAAGCCTGTCCCCCTACTACCGCACCCTTCAAACCACCCCCAAGCCTGTCCCCCTACTACCGCACCCCTCAAACCACCCCCAAGCCTGTCCCCTACTACCGCACCCCTCAAACCACCACCCCCAAGCCTGTCCCCCTACTACAGCACCCCTCAAACCACCCCCAAGCCTGTCCCCCTACTACAGCACCCCTCAAACCACCCCCAAGCCTGTCCCCTACTACCACACCCCTCAAACCACCCCCAAGCCTGTCCCCTATTCCCACACACCCATAAAGCCCAACCAACCAAGCCTAGTTGTCAGTTTTAATTATATCCAACAAACTCAGTATCTATATCCACAAAATATGTCAGGTAGTTGTATTATTACTATAGTTTGTTAGTATGCTCACCAACCACACTGTCAGGTAGTTGTATTATTACTATACTTTGTTAGTATGCTCACCAACCACACTGTCAGGTAGTTGTATTATTACCATAGTTTGTTAGGATGCTCACCAACCACACTGTCAGGTAGTTGTATTATTACCATAGTTTGTTAGTATGCTCACCAACCACACTGTCAGGTAGTTGTATTATTACCATAGTTTGTTAGTATGCTCACCAACCACACTGTCAGGTAGTTGTATTATTACTATAGTTTGTTAGGATGCTCACCAACCACACTGTCAGGTAGTTGTATTATTACTATAGTTTGTTAGTATGCTCACCAACCACACTGTCAGGTAGTTGTATTATTACCATAGTTTGTTAGTATGCTCACCAACCACACTGTCAGGTAGTTGTATTATTACTATAGTTTGTTAGTATGCTCACCAACCACACTGTCAGGTAGTTGTATTATTACCCTAGTTTGTTAGTATGCTCACCAACCACACTGTCAGGTAGTTGTATTATTACCATAGTTTGTTAGGATGCTCACCAACCACACTGTCAGGTAGTTGTATTATTACTATAGTTTGTTAGGATGCTCACCAACCACACTGTCAGGTAGTTGTATTATTACTATAGTTTGTTAGTATGCTCACCAACCACACTGTCAGGTAGTTGTATTATTACTATAGTTTGTTAGTATGCTCACCAACCACACTGTCAGGTAGTTGTATTATTACCATAGTTTGTTAGTATGCTCACCAACCACACTGTCAGGTAGTTGTATTATTACCATATTTTGTTAGGATGCTCACCAACCACACTGTCAGGTAGTTGTATTATTACCATAGTTTGTTAGTATGCTCACTGACCACACTGTCAGGTAGTTGTATTATTACCATAGTTTGTTAGGATGCTCACCAACCACACTGTCAGGTAGTTGTATTATTACCCTAGTTTGTTAGTATGCTCACCAACCACACTGTCAGGTAGTTGTATTATTACCATAGTTTGTTAGTATGCTCACCAACCACACTGTCAGGTAGTTGTATTATTACTATAGTTTGTTAGGATGCTCACCAACCACACTGTCAGGTAGTTGTATTATTACTATAGTTTGTTAGTATGCTCACCAACCACACTGTCAGGTAGTTGTATTATTACCCTAGTTTGTTAGTATGCTCACCAACCACACTGTCAGGTAGTTGTATTATTACCATAGTTTGTTAGGATGCTCACCAACCACACTGTCAGGTAGTTGTATTATTACTATAGTTTGTTAGGATGCTCACCAACCACACTGTCAGGTAGTTGTATTATTACTATAGTTTGTTAGGATGCTCACCAACCACACTGTCAGGTAGTTGTATTATTACTATAGTTTGTTAGTATGCTCACCAACCACACTGTCAGGTAGTTGTATTATTACCATAGTTTGTTAGTATGCTCACCAACCACACTGTCAGGTAGTTGTATTATTACTATAGTTTGTTAGTATGCTCACCAACCACACTGTCAGGTAGTTGTATTATTACTATAGTTTGTTAGGATGCTCACCAACCACACTGTCAGGTAATTGTATTATTACCATAGTTTGTTAGTATGCTCACCAACCACACTGTCAGGTAGTTGTATTATTACCATAGTTTGTTAGGATGCTCACCAACCACACTGTCAGGTAGTTGTATTATTAGCATAGCTTGTTAGGATGCTCACCAACCACACTGTCAGGTAGTTGTATTATTACCATAGTTTGTTAGGATGCTCACCAACCACACTGTCAGGTAGTTGTATTATTACCATAGTCTGTTAGTATGCTCACCAACCACACTGTCAGGTAGTTGTATTATTACCATAGTTTGTTAGGATGCCCACCAACCACACTGTCAGGTAGTTGTATTATTACCATAGTTTGTTAGGATGCTCACCAACCACACTGTCAGGTAGTTGTATTATTACTATAGTTTGTTAGTATGCTCACCAACCACACTGTCAGGTAGTTGTATTATTACTATAGTTTGTTAGGATGCTCACCAACCACACTGTCAGGTAATTGTATTATTACCATAGTTTGTTAGTATGCTCACCAACCACACTGTCAGGTAGTTGTATTATTACCATAGTTTGTTAGGATGCTCACCAACCACACTGTCAGGTAGTTGTATTATTAGCATAGCTTGTTAGGATGCTCACCAACCACACTGTCAGGTAGTTGTATTATTACCATAGTTTGTTAGGATGCTCACCAACCACACTGTCAGATAGTTGTATTATTACCATAGTTTGTTAGTATGCTCACCAACCACACTGTCAGGTAGTTGTATTATTACCATAGTTTGTTAGTATGCTCACCAACCACACTGTCAGGTAGTTGTATTATTACCATAGTTTGTTAGGATGCTCACCAACCACACTGTCAGGTAGTTGTATTATTACCATAGTTTGTTAGGATGCTCACCAACCAACCACTCTTGTACCACATGTGTTTTTTAAATTTTGTGTTGGTATTTCTGGAGCAACACACACACACACACACACATACACACACACACACACACACAAACACGCGCACACACACACACACACACACACACACACACACACAAACCCAAACAACCGAAACACACACACACACACACACACACAAAGAACCAAAACAAACACACATGTACAGACCTAACAACCGAAACACACACACACACACACACATACACACACACACACAAACAACCCCTGCCTCTTCAGACCCAACTTGGGTTTACTTGTAAATATTTGAGATTTTTCTTCACACAGAACTGTGGGTTAACTTGGCCACCTGGTGGTAAGAGAACGAACTGTGGTGGAACTGTGAACTGCTAGTTTAAGGGTGTTCCCAGTAGGGGTGTGAAGGAGACAGTTTCTTTATGGATCTTTACAGTGAGTGTTTATAGTGGATAGAACCTACTCTAACAGTAGATGTTATTATTACTGGTAGTTTAAGGGTGTTCCCAGTAGGGGGTGTGAAGGAGACAGTTTCTTTATGGATCTTTACAGTGAGTGTTTATAGTGGATAGAGCCTACTCTAACAGTAGATGTTATTATTGCCACACTGAAACTCCCATCTCAAGAGAAGATACTGACTTCCAAGCAATAGCACTGACATTCACGAGGTATATATCTATGTGTATTTCTAGGTGTATCTCAGTGTGTGTGTATTACCCTGTATGTAATAATGACCTTCCTCTCTCTATACACACACAGATCATACATACACCAGGCCTATCTATGTGTGTATGTATTTATCTATGTGTATTTCTAGGTGTATCTCAGTGTGTGTGTATTACCATGTATGTAATAATGACCTTCCTCTCTCTATACACACACAGATCATACATACACCAGGCCTCTCTATGTGTGTATGTATTTATCTATATGTATTTCTAGGTATATCTCAATGTGTGTGTATTTCCATGTACAGTCGTGGTCAATAATAATCATCCATATAAGAGTAACTCACGTAAGAGTTTGACAGCTACCCTCTGTTCCTTAGCTGATTAACTTTCCAATAAATAGGTTAAGTACCATCGTTTAATTTAATACAACCAGCTACACACTACTTAAAACAATAACATTATAATATGTGAACATGAAAACATTAGACAGTAAATTGTTAAAGTTACCCATTTGGTGATAATTATTATTGACCAGGACTGTATGTACTAATGACCTTCCTCTCTACAAAGTTACCCATTTGGTGATAATTATTATTGACCAGGACTGTATGTACTAATGACCTTCCTCTCTACAAAGTTACCCATTTGGTGATAATTATTATTGACCAGGACTGTATGTACTAATGACCTTCCTCTCTACAAAGTTACCCATTTGGTGATAATTATTATTGACCAGGACTGTATGTACTAATGACCTTCCTCTCTACAAAGTTACCCATTTGGTGATAATTATTATTGACCAGGACTGTATGTACTAATGACCTTCCTCTCTACAAAGTTACCCATTTGGTGATAATTATTATTGACCAGGACTGTATGTACTAATGACCTTCCTCTCTACAAAGGAGGTGAAGGAAATGGGGAAGTAACACTTGGTGGAGGGATCACTGAGAAAATGTGTTGAAAATGTGTTAAACTGTACTTAACCCATAGTCGTGGAATGAGTACTTAACCAATCAATAACTACTTACTTTTCCTCCTTTAAAATGGGTATACCTCCTGCTAAGCCGATATCCTTCCTGCATTATGCTCATATACAGTACAGTGGAAGTCAACAAAGATGATGGTGTGGTGTGTTTTGTACATTCAACATGTATCACCAACTTGTTCTCACGGACACATTTTGCTACTTTTTTAGCTCCGGCCTAAGCCGAGAGCTCTAGGTTTTATGTGAATTATTGTTCTTGTTCTTGGGGCGACCACTTCTTAAATGGGGTTTAACTGACTCACTCACTCACTCACTCACTCACTCTCTTCCTCTCATCCATTTTCTTTTACCGACATTGAATAATTTATTATTATTATTATCATTTTTTTCTCTTCTTGGAGTGACCACTTCTTAAAAGGGGTTCAACCAATATTTAAGAGGTTCAACCGAGAGGGGGCTCAACCGAAAGGGGGTTCAACCGAGGGGTTCACCCTCAATAAAATGGGTTCATTTTCAAAATTTCTATATAACCATATGAATACGAAAATCCAGATAAAACATAATTAATATTTTTGAGACCTTTACATATGAATATTTTATTATTTCACTTGAATCATTAAGAGCTGGAGCTTTTGAATGATTTTCCTTCATGTTGTTGTTTTTTTATAATACTACCTAGGCCTACCATACATGAAGGAGTGGTCATTAACTGGCGGTTTATAACCCGTAGAGTTGGATGTGAGACTTGTTTAGCACAGTCAGGTGTTTTCAAATGGGTGGGTGGCTCAACAGTTCTTTGATACACTTCTATCTCACTGATGTATTGTTGGCCACCATACCCAGCCTTGTAGAGCGTGTACTATAAATACTGGTAATGGGTGGGTGGCTCAACAGTTCTTTGATACACTTCTATCTCACTGATGTTTTGTTGGCCACCATACCCAGCCTTGTAGAGCATGTACTATAAATACTGGTAATGGGTGGGTGGCTCAACAGTTCTTTGATACACTTCTATCTCACTGATGTTTTGTTGGCCACCATACCCAGCCTTGTAGAGCATGTACTATAAATACTGGTAATGGGTGTGTGGCTCAACAGTTCTTTGATACACTTCTATCTCACTGATGTTTTGTTGGCCACCATACCCAGCCTTGTAGAGCGTGTACTATAAATACTGGTAATGGGTGGGTGGCTCAACAGTTCTTTGATACACTTCTATCTCACTGATGTTTTGTTGGCCACCATACCCAGCCTTGTAGAGCGTGTATTATAAATACTGGTAATTAGTTCCTGTATGAGTTGTAGTTATAGGCTCTATCTACATGGTAACAAAACCACATCCCACAATACAACGATCAATTATGAGAAATTACGACACAGAACACAAAACATAGCCATATTTTTACTGCATGGAGACACATGCCACGCCCAATTTAACCACTGAGATTCAGTGTTGCCAAGTCTGCTTGACTGAATTTCCTCAGCTTCAGCATCAGAAGTTCCTTTTTTACATCAAACATTTCCTGATTACTCCTGAAGATAATCGCACATTTACCATCTTGATATTTAATGTTTGCCTCAAGGTCGTACCTCAAACATCAAGAATGGGTATAACACTAAACTCACACTATTGTTCTCGTGTTCAGTGCAGTTGTAACTGTCGTAAAGACTACGTACCGGTTATAACGTTATTTCATCTGAAGCACAACTGAACAGCAAGAGAGACTGCTAGACGACAGACGAGTGTAATCTTTTGGTGATAACAGAACCTTATCGTTCATTTCTTCACTGATAACATCCCCTCGCCTCTATATCAGTTACATTTTAATGTATAAAGTTTCTATATGGAAAGTTTTGTTTTAACTTTGTTCATTCAACAATTCAACAATGTACATAAAATTCATACCTACCCACCCTGGCTTGAAACAAGCAGCAGGTTTGTCACGTTGGTCTGCACGTTTACTGATACATACACACAGACCTATACATACTTCACTATACCAATCTTGTTCATCATCTATACTATTCTTATTACCTTCCTTCCATGTCCATACATTCCCTTCCACACCCTTCCTTTCCTCTCCCTTTATTCCTTTTATCTACTATCCTTATTACCTTCCTTCCATGTCCATACATTCCCTTCCACACCCTTCCTTTCCTCTCCCTTTATTCCTTTTATCTACTATCCTTATTACCTTCCTTCCATGTCCATACATTCCCTTCCACACCCTTCCTTTCCTCTCCCTTTATTCCTTTTATCGATACCAGTCCATATCACACATCCTTCCATTCCTTCCCACAACACACTCTTCCATCCCTCCATCCCCACACTCTTCTACCCCCATGACAAACACACACACACACCCATATACATACACAGACACACACACATACAGAGTCAGAAAGCACACACAGACACACATAAAGGACACACACACAGATATAGAGAGAACACATACACATACACACACACACATAGTATTACAGAGAAAGAGAGAACACACACACACACAGAGAGAGAGAGAGAGAGAGAGAGAGAGAGAGAGAGAGAGAGAACACCCACAAAAACACAGATATAGAGGGAACACACACACATTCATTGAGATACCTGTGTGTCATGCTGATGTATGTGTGTGTGTGCGTGTGTTATAATTCCAAACGCACATTTGCACACACACACATACAGTACATGCACATGTAGGTGTGTGTATATAATAAACGTATATAGTGTGTGTGTGCAAAAAACGTACATATGTGTGTATTTTAAACATACATACAGTATGTGTGTGTAATAAGTGTACATGTGTGTGTGTAATAAATGTACGAATGTGTGTGTGTGTATATAACCATACATATGTGTGTGTAATAAACGTACATGTGTGAGTATAATAAATGTACAATTGTGTGTGTGTAATAAATGTATATATATGTGTGTGTAATAAATGTATATGTGTGTGTATATCTGTGTGTGTGTAATAAATGTATATGTGTGTGTATATCTGTGTGTGTGTAATAAATGTACAAATGTGTGTGTGTATGTGCGTGTGTGTAATAAACGTATATGTATGTATGAGAATGAGTTACATTAAAACACTCCCTCTCTCTCTCTCTCTCTCTCTCTCTCTCTCTATCTCTCTCTCACATAGAAAATATGTCTTTCTCACTCATACATAGAAAAATTCTCCCTCTCTCTCTTTCACACACATAAATTATCTCTATCTTTTTCTCTCTCACACACACATAAATTCTCCCTCTCTCTCTTTCACACACACACACACACACAAATTATCTCTATCTTTCTCTCTCTCACACACACATAAATTCTCTTTCTCTCTCTCTTTCACACACAAACACACACACAAATTATCTCTATCTTTCTCTCTCTCACACACACATAAATTATCTTTCTCTCTCTCTTTCACACACAAACACACACACAAATTATCTCTATCTTTCTCTCTCTCACACACACATAAATTATCTTTCTCTCTCTCTTTCACACACAAACACACACACAAATTATCTCTATCTTTCTCTCTCTCACACACACATAAATTATCTTTCTCTCTCTCTTTCACACACAAACACACACACAAATTATCTCTATCTTTCTCTCTCTCACACACACATAAATTCATTTTCTCTCTCTCTTTCACACACAAACACACACACAAATTATCTCTATCTTTCTCTCTCTCACACACACATAAATTATCTTTTTCTCTCTCTTCGCGTTATCGTCAGCTGAGTGTGTGTGTGTGACTTTGGTTTTATCGACCATCGACCTTATCAACACACACACACACACACACACACACACACACACAAGATCTATCTATCACTTTCTCTCTCTCTCTCTTTCTCTCTTACAAAGACATACACACAGTCTCTCTCTCACAGACACACACAGTCGCTCTTCCTCTCTCGCTCTCACACACAAGATTATTAAAATACACACATCACCTAACACACACAAACACACACACACAGATATACATATACATACATATAAATATATATATATATATATATATATATATATATATATATATATATATATATATATATATATATATATATATATATATATATATATATATATATATATATATATATATATATATATATATATATATTAAATAATTCATCCCTACGTCATTTACACAGGTAACGTTATTTCGTGTGTGTTTACAAACCAATACCAACCATTGTCTAATCGACCCTAAGTTGACACACCACTTTTTTTCAAGAAAATTATTCCTCCAAACTAATCCACAATTTTGTTTATCTGGTCCTGTTTCCTGACAAACTTTAGAGAAATCAAGATGCTCCAATATTCCATAAATGATGTGTGTGTGTGTGTTTGTGTGTGTTGTAATGTAGAGGTGTGTGTGTGTATGTGTTTTGTAATGTAGAGGTGTGTGTGTGTGTGTGTGTTGTAATGTAGAGGTGTGTGTGTGTGTGTGTTTTGTAATGTAGAGGTGTGTGTGTGTGGGTGGGTGTTGTAATGTAGAGGTGTGTGTGTTTGTGTGTGTTGTAATGTAGAGGTGTGTGTGTGTGTGTGTTTTGTAATGTAGAGGTGTGTGTGTGTGTGTGTGTGTGTTTTGAAATGTAGAGGTGTGTGTGTGTGGGTGGGTGTTGTAATGTAGAGGTGTGTGTGTGTGTGTGTGTTGTAATGTAGAGGTGTGTGTGTGTGTGTGTGTGTGTTTTGAAATGTAGAGGTGTGTGTGTGTGGGTGGGTGTTGTAATGTAGAGGTGTGTGTGTTTGTGTGTGTTGTACTGTAGAGGTGTGTGTGTGTGTTCTGTAATGTAGAGGTGTGTGTGTGTGTGTGTTCTGTAAAGTAGAGGTGTGTGTGTGTGTGTGTGTGTGTGTTGTGAAGCACTCAATGAGAGGGAGAGAGAGATAATAATAATAATAATAATAATAACAATAATAATAATAATAATAATAATAATAATAATAAAAATTGCATGTACAGTATTACCAGATCATATGTGTGGTAACAATTTCATGTACAGTATTGCCAGATCAAAATAATTAAATCACGTCCTGAAGTAATGTACTTATTATGGTTCAGTCAGTCAGTCAATCATTTAGTGAGTAAGTTAGATAGTCAGTCAGTCAAACAATTAGCTATACAGTCAGTCATTCAGTGAGTGAGTGAGTGAGTGAGTGAGTGAGGGAGTAAGTTAGTCAGTGAGTGAGTGAGTGAGTGAGGGAGGGAGTCAGTCATTCATTGAGTGAGTGAGTGAGTGAAACAGTCATAGCAATATCTACACTGGTATTTATGAACGTGTCAGTGACGGTGTGATCGAGGGTCCAAGGTGAGAGATAAAGACTACAATCTGTTATCACCTTATTAACAACAAATGGAAGAAATATATATATGAGAGAGAGAGAGAGAGAGAGAGAGAGAGAGAGAGAGAGAGAGAGAGAGAGAGAGAGAAAATGTATGTGTGTGTGAGTGTGTGTGTAATAAACGTACATGTGTGTGTGTAATAAATGTACAAATGTGTGTGTGTGTGTGTGTGTGCAATAAACATATATGTACGTGTGAGTTACATCAAAACACCTCCTCTCTCTCTCTCTCTCTCTCTCTCTCTCTCTCTCTCTCTCTCTATTACACATAGAAAATATGTCTTTCTCACTCTTACATAAATAAATTTTCCCTCTCTCTCTTTCACACACACACACACATAAATTATCTCTATCTTTCTCTCTCACACACATAAATTCTCTCTCTCTCTCATTCACACACACACACGCTCTCTCTCTCTCTCTCTCTCTCTCTCTCTCTCTCTTCGCTTTATCGTCAGCTGAGTGTGTGTGTGTGACTTGTGTTTTATCGACCTTATCAACGTACACACACACACACACACATACACACACACACAAGATCTCTCTCTCTCTCTCTCTCTTACATAGACATACACACAGTCACTTTTCTCACACATAAGTTTATTTAAACACACACGTCACCTAACATACAGACACACACACACACGCACACACACACACTCTCTCTCTCACTCTCTCTCTCTCTGCTCACACACACACACACACTCACACACACACACACACACTCTCTCTCTCTCACACATACACACACACCTCACACACACACACACACACACACACACACACTCACACACACACACACACACACTCTCTCTC